>JALJVW010000184.1:4642454-4667454 GCA_024865655.1 Emberiza elegans | reverse complement strand
CCGTCCGTGTTGCCCTGTCCGTGCCAGCACACACACAAGCGCCGCTCGCCGAACATTTGCCCCGGCAGAGCTGAGATGGATCCGTGGGGCCGCGTCCAAAGCCAGAGTTCAGCATTCCTGGATCCACATGGACGCCGAGCTCGGCCCCGCTCACGTCCCCTTCTGTCCTGCCCGTGTCCCCGAGGAGGGAGAGGCGCGGGGACAGCCATGGGGACGGTCAGTGTGGAGCGAGGGACAGACAGAGCCTTTTCCAGCAGCTCAGGGGCTGGCCCAGATCCCACATCCCCATCCCATGAGGAGCAGCCACATCCTTCCATGCCCTGGGGGATGTCACTCTCTCAGGTCCCAAATTCCCAAATTCCCAAATTCCCAAATCCCCATCCCATGAGGAACACCCTCATCCTTCCATGCCCTGGGGGATGTGACTCTCCCAGGTCCCAAATTCCCAAATTCCCAAATTCCCAAATCCCCATCCCTCAAGGAGCAGCCTCATCCTGCTGCGCCCTGGGGGTTGTGGCTCTCCAAGGTCCCAAATTCCAGAATTCCCAAATTCCCAAATCCCCATCCCATGAGGAACACCCTCATCCTTCCACGCCCTGGGGGATGTGACTCTCCCAGGTCCCAAATTCCCAAATTCCCAAATCTACATCCCATGAGGAGCAGCCTCATCTCACTGTGCCCTGGGGAATGTCACTCTCCAAGGTCCCAAATTCCCAAATTCCCAAATTCCCAAATTCCCATCCCATGAGGAGCAGCCCCATCCCTCTATGCTCTGGGGGATGTCACTCTCTCAGGTCCCAAATTCCCAAATCCCCAAATTCCAAAATTCCAAAATTCTCAAATCCCCAAATTCCCAAATCCCCATCCCATAAGGAGCAGCCTCATCTTTCTATGCCATGGGGGATGTAACTCTCCCAGGTCCCAAATTCCTAAATTTCCATATCCTCATCCCATGAGGAGCAGCCCCATCCCTCTATGCCCTGGGGAATGTGACTTTCCCAGGTCCTAAATTCCCAAATCCCCATCCCATAAGGAGCAGCCTCATCTTTCTATGCCCTGGGGGATGTGCTCCTCCCAGGTCCCAAATTCCCAAATTCCCAAATCCCCAAATCCCCATCCCATGAGGAGCAGCCCCATCCCTCTGTGCCCTGGGGGATGTGACTTTCCCAGGTCCCAAATTCCCAAATTCCCAAATCCCCAAATCCCCAAATCCCCAAATCCCCAAATCCCCAAATCCCCATCCCATGAGGAGAAGTCCCATCTCTCCCAGGTCCCAAATTCCCAAATCCCCAAATCCCCATCCCATGAGGAGCAGCCCCATCCCTCAGTGCCCTGGGGGATGTCACTCTCTCAGGTCCCAAATTCCCAAATTCCCAAATTCCCAAATTCCCAAATCCCCATCCCATGAGGAGCAGCCCCATCCCTCTATGCCCTGAGGGATGTAACTCTCCCAGGTCCCAAATCCCCAAATTCCCAAATCCCCAAATCACCAAATCCCCATCCCATAAGGAGCAGCCCCATCCCTCTGTGCCCTGGGGGATGTGACTCTCCCAGGTCCCAAATTCCCAAATTCCCAGATCCCCATCCCATGATGAGCAGCCCCATCCCTCGATGCCCTGGGCAATGCTCCCATTCCAAGGCCTTCCCGGAGCTCCATTCCATGGAATCTGTGTCCCCACCCGGCACCATCCCTCCCTCTCCCTCCAGGACCGCAGCTGCTGGAGGGGAAAACAAAACGGGAGAGGGATCTGGGGCTTCCCAGAGCACGGAGGGTGGGATGTGGCTGCTCCCATGGGATGGGAGCCCGGCCAGGCCGCTCCCAGCGGCGCTGCAGCTTCTCCAGGCGCCGGGAGATGGCAATCTCCATCTTCCGATGGCATTCCCGGCGCCGGGAATGAGCCCTGATGGGGCCGTGACACCCCCGGCGCTCCCAGCGGGGAAATCCCGCTCCAGCCCTTCCAGAGGAGCGGGATTTATTCCCTGCGCTCGAATCAATATCGGGTGTTTACCCTGCGCTGCTTTATCCGCCCCCATCTTCCCGAACAAACCGGGGGAAAATTGGAATGTCCCCGTTATCTGTTTGCCATCTGGCCCGGGTTTGGCGCCCGCACGGGCTAAGCTTTGGATCAACAAGGTTTTATTGGTTCCTGTCGCTGCGGGCCGAGCTAAGTGAGACATCAAACCTCCCTCCTTCCCTCCTCCCTCTGCTGGCCTGCGCCATCCAGGCAGCTTTTTTTGGGAAAGGGAGAAGAAAATGGGGATTTCACTCGAATTTCCAGCATTCCCTCCTTCCCATGGCGGCTGGAAAAGCAGGGGGTGCTGGTAAAGGAGGAGGGGGTGGACACAGCTCCTTGTTTAATCCTATTTCTAGGGATAAATATGGGATTTAAAAGCAGCCTGGGAATCCAAATCTTGCTTTCCGAGATTCCCATTGCTCCTCTCACCCCTGGAAGGTGGGGTGGGATATACGTGCAGAGACAACCACAGCAGAGCAGGAGGGCACAGGGATGGGGCTGGGACCTCTGGAGTTCTCCTCATCCCTGGAATTCATCCTCATCCCCATCCTTGGGCAGGAAAGGTTCTGCCAAATCCCAGGGACACGCTCCTTGCCCAATTCCAAGCAAATTTGGGATGGATTTTTAAAAAAATGGTGAGAGGGTCACCCCTGGGAGGCCTCATCCCCATGTCCCCACCACAAACCCAGCAGGTGACAGCCACGTTTGGGTTTAATGACCTGTTCCAACCCAAAAATGGGCACTGAGGGTTGAAATCCCGATGGATCTCGGGCATCGTGGTCCCACGCGTTCCAGGAGAAGGGAATTAATGAAGCAGCACATTGGCTTTATCCAGCTCCATCCCAGCAGCTTGGCTGCCTCTCCCAAGTTTCTGAGAGGAAGGAGAACCATGGAGATTTGACTTTTCCATCATTATAAAGGGGAAAAAGCACCAAAGATTTTAAATAGGAAACATCATCTCTGCGGGGGATCCCACGTTTTACGGGTGGCATCTCCCTTACCTGGCTGTGAGGTGAAAGGGAACACTCATCCCCAAAAAACTGCTTGGAAACACAGCCATGGCTTGTGGAAACACATCTCCTCATTTTTTCCCCCCTTTTTAAGGGTACAAATGCCATTCCACCAGCCCCAAAATTCACCTGAGGGGCAACAGTGGCCCAAAATTCACCTGAGAGGTGACAGCGGTGCTGGGGCTGAGCTCTGGGAATTTGAGCCAGGCGAATTCCGGCCTAAACAACCTGCGAACGGGCGAATACAGGGCGAGCTCCCTCCTTGCCACCGCCGAGATGTCCTGGCTGGGTTTTTTTCTATTACTGCTATCGGGAGGATCTCGGCAGACAGATGCATTTACTGTTTGCCGCCCGAAGATAATGAAAAGAAACAGTTTATAAAATCAGATTAGGGGTGGAAAAATTGCCTAATGATTATAATTCCCAGCCCCGCCGCTGAATAATGATGTATTCAAGAGTTGTCACCGCGTGATGAAAGGGGCCTCATATGAGAGATGCTCGCCTCTGAAGCATGACTGCGGATGAATTGCAGCCAGATACAATCCCGAGATAAGGGACAATGAGAGCCTCGAGAACACTTCAGAACGGGCTCCTCAGCGCGGAGCCGGAGCCGCAATAAAAAGCCCGTGAATTAAAAAAAAAAAAAAAAAAGTTTCCGGACGGTTTCCGATAAAAGACGAGCCAAGGTGAAGGGGGGAAAAGAGGGAGAATCCCTCAAAGCCCGGTGGGGAAAGGAAAACGCGCTCTGTAGGCCCCAGAGGATGGGTTGGAGAGGGAACGCCGTGGTTTCTCCTTGGAAAATCTCTCCTGTAAGGCAAATCGGGGTGAGGGTGGGTGTGCCCTGGCTGGAGGGAGGGATCGGCTGCTCCCAAGGGCAAAGGATGGATCCACAAGGAAGGAGGGAAGCGTGCCTTGGGCACCAACCAGCTCCTTCCCAGCCCAGGAACCACCCAGCTCCAACCTGCCCCAGATCCCTGAATGCCATCAGGGATTGAAGAGCTCCCAAGGCCTTTCCAGGAGCACCCTGGGCATGAAAAATCTCCCAGAGCAGCACCAGGATGTGTCCCAGCAACGTGGAGAAGCCAGGAGCCCACATTCTCCAGCCCCAAAACCAAAGGAAGCCGAAGGATGGGATTGGAGCCACCCTTCCCTGGGGAGCAGCAAGCCGTGGTCCCACCAGGAAGAAGGGAAAAGATGGATTTTGCACGGTCTCCATGGTGGTACCACCAGGAAGAAGGGAAAAGATGGATTTTGCACCTTCCCCGTGGTGGTGCCACCAGGAAGAAGGGAAAAGATGGATTTTGCACCTTCCCCATGGTGGTCCCACCAGGAAGAAGGGAAAAGACGGATTTTGCACATTCCCTGTAGTGGTACCACAAGGAAGAAGGGAAAAGATGGATTTTGCACGATCCCCGTGGTGATCCCACCAGGAAGAAGGGAAAAGATGGATTTTGCATGATCCCCATGGTGATCCCACCAGGAAGAAGGGAAAAGACGGATTTTGCACATTCCCCTTAGTGGTACCACAAGGAAGAAGGGAAAAGATGGATTTTGCACGGTCTCCATGGTGGTCCCACCAGGAAGAAGGGAAAAGATGGATTTTGCACCTTCCCCGTGGTGGTACCACCAGGAAGAAGGGAAAAGATGGATTTTGCACGTTCCCCGTGGTGGTCCCACCAGGAAGAAGGGAAAAGATGGATTTTGCACGTTCCCCATGGTGGTACCACCAGGAAGAAGGGAAAAGATGGATTTTGCATGTTCCCCGTGGTGGTCCCACCAGGAAGAAGGGAAAAGATGGATTTTGCACGTTCCCCATGGTGGTACCACCAGGAAGAAGGGAAAAGATGGATTTTGCACGTTCCCCATGGTGGTCCCACCAGGAGGAAGGGAAAAGATGGATTTTGCACGTTCTCCATGGTGGTACCACCAGGAAGAAGGGAAAAGATGGATTTTGTACATTCTCCATGGTGGTACCACCAGGAAGAAGGGAAAAGATGGATTTTGCACGTTCTCCATGGTGGTACCACCAGGAAGAAGGGAAAAGATGGATTTTGCACGTTCCCCATGGTGGTACCACCAGGAAGAAGGGAAAAGATGGATTTTGCACGTTCCCCATGGTGGCACCCCCAGGAAGAAGGGAAAAGATGGATTTTGCACGGTCTCCATGGTGGTGCCACCAGGAAGAAGGGAAAAGATGGATTTTGCATGTTCCCCGTGGTGGTACCCCCAGGAAGAAGGGAAAAGATGGATTTTGTACATTCTCCATGGTGGTACCCCCAGGAAGAAGGGAAAAGATGGATTTTGCACGTTCCCCGTGGTGGTGTCACCAGGAAGAAGGGAAAAGATGGATTTTGCACCTTCCCCGTGGTGGTACCACCAGGAAGAAGGGAAAAGATGGATTTTGCACGTTCTCCATGGTGGTACCACCAGGAAGAAGGGAAAAGATGGATTTTGCACGTTCTCCATGGTCTGAAATGCAGATGTCTGCACTCAAAGCAGCCGTGGCACCGGGAACGGCGATGATTTATGGGAAGCTGCACCAGCATTCATTATTCATGTGGAAAGCAAGGGAAGGGCTCTGATAGGGATCGGGAAGAGCTTCAAATCCATGGGGGAGATAAACTGGAATGGATGGTGTCACCCAGAGTGGGGGTGGAGCTCCGGGGCGCATCTCGGTGTCACCCAGGACAGCTGCACTCCCAGGACAAGGTGGGCACTGATTCCACAGCTGCACCCCAAAATCCCGGTGGGAATCGCTGCTCCAGACGGATGCCGAGGCTCCGTTTGCCGTGGGTGCCCACAAGCTTTGCTAAGAGCGCCTTTCCCTCTAAAATCCGCCCATCACTTTTGGCTCCGAATTCCGCCGGTCACCCCGAACTCCGCCTCGCTCGGGCGGGGAGGGAATGCCAGGATCTGCCAGGAACCTGGAGCGCCGCATCCCTGAGGTTTCCCGGCAGGGCAGGCGGTGCCTGATTACGGCTCGGCTCCTGCTAACGAGGGGACACCGCGGACACTCCGCTGATGGCGATGTCCCCCCTGAACGGCTGCAATTAGAGCGCTCCCTGCTAATTGCACTAATTAAACTCGCCCGAACAGCTGCAGGAGCAGTTCCAGGGCTGGCGGCGTGGTGGAGCATCCCTGGACTATCCCACTGGCATCCAGGACAATCCCGTGGCAGTGTCATGATCCCAGATCCCAAAAGGTGGGAAAAGGCAGGAAGTGGATTTTGGGGACAATCCCATGGCAGTGTCATGATTCCAGGATGATCCCAGATCCCAAAAGGTAGGAAAAGGCGGGAAAAGGTGGGAAAAGGCTGGGAAAGGTGGGAAAAGGCTGGGAAAGGTGGGAAAAGGTGGAAAAAGGAAGAAGTGGATTTTGGGGACAATCCCATGGCAGCATCATGATCCCAGGATAATCCCAGATCCCAAAAGGTGGGAAAAGGCAAGAAGCAGATTTTGGGGACAATCCCATGGCAGCGTCATGATCCAGGATGATCCCAGATCCCAAAAGGCAGGAAAATGCAGGAAAATGCAGGAAAAGGTGGGAAAAGGCAGGAAAAGGAAGAAGTGGATTTTGGGAGCAATCCCATGGCAGTGTCATGATCCCAGGATGGTCCCAGATCCCAAAGGGCTGGAAAAGGTGGGAAAAGGTGGGAAAAGGTGGAAAAAGGCAGGAAGAAGATTTTGGGGACAATCCCATGGCAGTGTTACGATCCCAGGATGATCCCACATCCCAAAAGGCAGGAAAAGGCAGGAAGTGGATTTTGGGGACAGTCCCATGGCAGTGTCATGATACCAGTTCCCAAAAGGTGGGAAAAGGCAGGAAGTGGATTTTGACGAAGTGTCACGATCCCAGGAAAGGTCTCTGGAAAAAGGGAAAAATGGGAAAAGGTGGGCGAGAAAAGGCAGGAAGTGGATTTTGGAGAAAAGGCAGGATGATCTGGATTTTGGGGGACAGTGGATTTTGGGGACAATTCCATGGCAGTGTCACGATCCCAGGATGATCCCAGATCCCAAAATGTGGGAAAAGGCGGGAAAAGGAAGAAGTGGATTTTGGGGGCAATCCCATGGCAGTATCATGATCCCAGAATGAGCCCAGATCCCAAAAGGCAGAAAAAGGTGGGAAAAGGCAGGAAGTGGGTGTTGGGGCTCATGAACATCAAAGGCTTTCCTGTTGCCGATTCCCTTGGATAAAAGCAGTTGTTTGTGGGATCAAACCCAGGCCTACAACACCCAAAACTGGGCTGGAATCCCGAAAAAGCCAAATCCCACAGGAAGCAGCGCCAGCAGCACATCCCAACCCAGCACATTTTCCCCCCCTCTCTCCCTTCCCAGTGCTGCCCTTGCTCAATTTTGGTTTGGCTGATTGGGTGTTTGTATTTATTCCTCTGGCATTATTTCTATTTTTAGCTTCCCAGACTGCAGGGAAAAAAAAAAAAAAAAAAAAACCCAAAAAAAACCCAACAAAAAAAAACCCTTTTAACTTTCCTGTGGGCTCTCCAATTCTCGCAGCTCATTCCCAGGGAAGGCAGCGAGGCCGAGCCCAGGAGCCCCAGCACCTCTCGCCCGAGCGCCCTGCTGGGCTTCCAGGGGGAACGCTGCCCTGCTCCATCTGGCAGCCAGGCCTGCAGTTTGGGAAGGAAGGAAGGAATCTTTGCCTCGTTTTCCCTGTTTTCCAGCAGGATCTGTCTTTCTGTCACCTCGTTACAGCTCCTGCTACCGAATCCCAGCTGGGCTGGAGGCAGAGCGCACAGGGAACGGGAGATCCCACAACTCTTTCATCCCAAACTTTCTGCCCTTTCATCCTCTCTCCACAGGTCCAGCCAAAGGGTCCTGATCCACAGGCGCCCTGGATGCAGGCACCTCCAATCCCCAGCGCTGGGCACAGATTTCAGCTTCCCAACCCTACGTCCCATGGGAGCCCCGAATTCCCTGGAAAAGGAGCTTCCCCAGTTCCAAACCAGCTTCCCTGGGAGAGGTTCAGTCCCTTTCTCAAGTGGAATATTCATATTTCCCCATCCCTGCCTTATTTTTAAGCCCTTTCTCTCTCTACCTTCCTTCCTTTTTTTTTTTGTTTTTGTTTTGCTTTGCTTTGGTTTTTGTTTTGGTTTGGGTTTTTGGGGGTTTTTTGGGGGTTTTTTTTTGTTGTGTTTTATTTTAGTTTTGGTTTGGTTTGGTTTGGTTTTTTGGTTTTTGGTTTTTGTTGTTTTGGTTTTGGGGGGTTTTTTTTTGTTCGGGTTTTTTTTTTGTTTTTTTTTTTTTTTTTTTTTTTTTTTTGTTTGGGTTTTTTTGTTTGGGTTTTTTGGGGGGTTTTGGGGGGTTTTTTTTGGGTTTTTTTGGGGGTTTTTTGGATTTTTTGGCTGTTTTTTTTTTTTTCCTGGACAGCCAATGTGCTCCTTTTGTCCCGGCCCTTTCTCTGGCCCCGATCCTGTGACAAAGCGTTGACACCCGAGCATCCGAAGTGGCCGGGCGCGGATCCCCGGAGCACGGCCCCCATTCATGCCCTGCGCTCACCCCGTGACAAACTCACAGGGCAGCAGCAAAGCTGTTTGTTGTCCCTCAAACACGGCTCCATTGTCCATTGTTGGGGCTCTTTCCCGAGCCACAAGGCACGGCGAGAGCCCTTGGCGCTCCTGGCGTGGTGAGGGGACATCTATCCCAAAATCCTGCCCCGTTTGGGAGCGCTGGGTAGGAATCTCCCTGCCTTTGTCCGTGCTGCGCAAATGAAGAATGAACTCGTTTTGCACCCAGCAAGACCCCCCTGCCCTTCTGCAGCCCCCAGCCCCATCCAGCTGCATCCCAAATGTGCCCCTGGGATGGGCAGAGCTGGGCTCTTCCCTGCCAAATCCCTGTGGCTGGAAAAGGCTGAGGAGAAAAAGGGCTTTTTGCGAGAGTGGCTGAATGCATCGGGCACGGTTCCTCTCCAGGGGACATAAAAGGTCCTTGTCCTCCCCAAATCAGCTGCCTGGCGGGAACAGGGGGCATCAAAAACATCTAAAAATATCCTGGAGCAGCCAGGCCCAGGCCAGGAGGGCCTTTCTGGGAAATCACTGCCTGGTTTGGGATGGAGGGGACCTTAAAGCTCATCTGGTTCCAACCCATGCCATGGGCAGGGAACCTTCCACTGTCCCAGGTGGCTCCAGCCTGGCCTTGGACACTTCCAGGGATCCAGGGGCAGCCACAGCTGCTCCGGGAACCCTGTGCCAGGGCCTCACTAACGCCACAGTAAAAATCCCTTCTGATATCTTATCTAAATTGGCTGCATTTTGTTTTAAACCACACCAAAAAAAAACCCAAATCCAGCTCATTGGAAGCACTAAAAGTGCCCAAATCCAGCTCATTTGGAAGCACTGAAAGTGCCCAAATCCAGCTCATTTGGAAGCACTAAAAGTGACCAAGTCCATCCCATTGGGAAGCACGAAAAGTGCCCAAAAATCCATCCCATTTGGAAGCACGAAAAGTGCCCAAATCCATCCCATTTGGAAGCACTAAAAGGGCCCAAATCCAGCCCATTTGGAAGCACTAAAAGTGCCCAAATCCAGCCCATTTGGAAGCACTAAAAGTGACCAAGTCCATCCCATTGCGAAGCACTAAAAGTGCCCAAATCCAGCTCACTTGGAAGCACTAAATGTGCCCAAATCCAGCCCATTTGGAAGTGCTAAAAGTGCCCAAATCCGGCTCACTTGGAAGCACTAAATGTGCCCAAATCCAGCCAATTTGGAAACATGAAAAGTGCCCAAATCCATCCCATTTGGAAGCACGAAAAGGGCCCAAATCCAGCCCATTTGGAAGCATGAAAAGTGCCCAAATCCATCCCATTGGGAATCACTAAATGTGCCCAAATCCAGCCCATTTGGAAGCACTAAAAGTGCCCAAATCCATCCCATTTGGAAGCACAAAAGTGCCCAAATCCAGCTAACTTGGAAGCACTAAAAGGGCCCAAATCCAGCTCATTTGGAAGCACTAAAAGTGCCCAAATCCAGCCCATTTGGAAGCACTAAATGTGCCCAAATCCAGCTCATTTGGAAGCACTAAATGTGCCCAAATCCAGCCCATTTGGAAGCACTAAAAGTGCCCAAATCCAGCTCACTTGGAAGCACTAAATGTGCCCAAATCCAGCCAATTTGGAAGCACTAAAAGGGCCCAAATCCAGCCCATTTGGAAGCATGAAAAGTGCCCAAATCCATCCCATTTGGAAGCATGAAAAGTGCCCAAATCCATCCCATTGGGAAGGACTAAAAGTGCCCAAATCCAGCCCATTTGAAAGCACTAAAAGGGCCCAAATCCAGCTCATTTGGAAGCACTAAAAGTGCCCAAATCCAGCTCATTTGGAAGCACTAAAATGCCCAAATCCAGCCCATTTGGAAACATGAAAAGTGCCCAAATCCATCCCATTTGGAAGCACTAAAAGTGCCCAAATCCAGGCCCTTTGGAAGCACTAAAAGTGCCCAAAGCCATCGCATTTGGAAGCACTGAAACTGCCCAAATCCAGCTCATTTGGAAGCACTAAATGTGCCCAAATCCAGCCCATTAGGAAGCGCGAAAAGCGCCCAAATCCGGCTCATTTGGAAGCACTAAAAGTGCCCAAATCCGGCTCATTTGGAAGCACTAAAAGTGCCCAAATCCGGCTCATTGGAAGCGCTAAAAGTGCCCAAATCCAGCCCATTTGGAAACATGAAAAGTGCCCAAATCCAGCCCATTTGGAAGCACTAAAAGTGCCCAAATCCAGCTCACTTGGAAGCACTAAAAGTGCCCAAATCCAGCCCATTTGGAAGCACTAAATGTGCCCAAATCCAGCCCATTTGGAAGCACTGAAAGTGCCCAAATCCAGCCCATTTGGAAGCACTAAAAGTGCCCAAATCCATCCCATTGGGAAGCACTAAAAGTGCCCAAAGCCAGCCCATTTGGAAGCACAAAAGCGCCCAAATCCAGCCCATTTGGAAGCATAAAAGTGCCTAAATCCAGCCCATTTGGAAGCACTAAAAGTGCCCAAATCCATCCCATTTGGAAGCACTAAAAGTGCCCAAATCCAGCCCATTTTGAGGGATGCAGGGATCCAGGCACGAGGCTGGCAGGGGAGCAGGGCAAGGCCCGTCCCCTGCCTCCACCGGGTGACACTTCCCTGGGCTGGGAGGTGACTTTAGGGACATTTCGGGGCTGTTTGCGCTCAATTCCCCCCTTTGCCGTGCGCCGGGGCGAGATGCGGGCAGCGGCCACACGGTGTCAGCGCAGATCGCGACATCGCGGCCCCGTCCCCAGCCCGGCGCTCATGCGGGGCCCCCCGGACACGCCGAGGGGGACACGGGGCTCCCTTCCCGCTCCACCCGCGCTGGGGACCGCGGGGGGACAGCGCTGTGCCCCGGCTGGGGTGGCAGCAGGGCTGAGCCGCGCTGTCCCCTCCGTGTCACAGCGGATGGGGCCGAGGGGTCCCAAGGCAGCGACAGATGAGCTGTGCCAGCGTCCTCGCTGCGGTGCGGCCATCCCAGAGCCTCCTCCCGTCCCTTTTCCCGCACGTTTCCTTCCATCCGTTCCTCTCCTTGGCGCTCCTTGTCCCTCCCACCCTCTGCTGCCACATTCCCGGAGCATTTCCAGCCCCGGCCTCCTCTCCATGCGCCAAAACCTCTCTTTGCCACGGAATGCCAGAAGGGTTCGGGTTGGAGAGGAGCTTAAAGCTCCTCTCATTCCAGCCCCCTGCCATGGGCAGGGACAATGCCACTGCCCCAGCTTGCTCCAAGTCTCATCCCACCTTTTCCTTCAACGGGATTTTCAGTGGCGCTGTTACTCCACCCCTCTCGAAACAGGGAGTCCTGCAGGTCCCTCCTTCCCCGCACATTCGGAATTCCCGAAAATCCATCGGTGCAGACCCTGGCACAAGGCGAGGGGCAGCAGAGCCCGGGGCTTTGCTCTGAGGGGCAGCACACGCCAGGTAGGAGTGTTCCACGAGCTTTGGGCTGGGAAAGGAACCCCACCAAAATCCCTCTGCTCTGCACTGCAGCTCCTTTGGGAATCTGGTGTTGACCAAAACTCCGTTTTCCCGCCCACGCTTCCTCAGCCTGGGAATTGATGGCACTTATGGAACGAGACCAGGCTCCCTCAGCCATTCCCTGCTCTGGGGAATTCCAGGATGGAATTCCACCGGCACTGGGGGCTGTACCGGGGGCATCCTCCGAGCAGAGAAACAATTCTGCTTCACCACCATCAGACATTTGGGTTGGAAAGTTCTCCCCACAGGCAAATCCAATTGGATTTTCCCCTGGGGCAGAGGGACGGGAAACTTCTGCTCCAACCTTTGGGATCCTCCTCTCTCTGCCTCCAGGGGATTTCCCGTGTGCGGACAGGGCAGGGAACAGGAGGGAGCTCTGCTCCATCCCCCGAGCAAACCGCAGCCCGGCCCCCCCCAAAAAAAGCCCTCTCTGAACCCAAACCCTCAGGGCCCCACGGACACAACCCCGGGACGAACACTCGGTTTTGGGGGGCGAGGGTGGGACCCTCTGGAACGACACCCGGCCGGTGTGCCAGGCGCTAGAGCGGAGGCAGGGGTGGTTCAGGGCCGTTTTGAAGGGCTCTGCGGTGGGACAGGGCACGGGGGCGGCCCGCTGGAGACAAACCCTGGGAGCAAACCCAGGCTCTCCTGGAGCCCAAGGGCGGAACGCTCAGGAATTGCCGGCAGCACCACCCTGCAGCGCGTTCCCGGTTTGCGGCACCCTTCCGAGCCCTCCATTCCCCCTCCCCAGCATTCCAGGCCGTGCGTCCCGGCCGGCTCCAGAGGGATGCGGCGGGAGAGCCGCGCTGGAAGGCGGCTGCCAACATTAAATTCTGCTCCAGCTCTCCGCGTCGCCTTCAATTTCTCTCTAAGCCGCCGTGTTTATTTAACCGAATCTGCCTCCCGTCACTCGGAGCAGCAGCACTCAACCTTTAAACAGCCCAAGAGCCACTTCAGCCCGCGGCGGGTGCCGAGAGCTCCCGAGCCGGGCAGGCACAAAGGAGCCGCCGCTTTGTGCCGCGGGCGCCGCCAGCCCCGCTCCATTCATCCCGCCCGGGCTGGACCTCATCCCGGGAGTTTTCCAGCCGGAGCTCATCCCGAGAGTTTTCCAGCCGTCCCTCACCGGGGAAAGCTCCGGTGCCACCAGGGAGCGGCCCACGGCAGCTCCTGGCCGTGGTGTGCCAGCACCCACCCGCGGGCAGCTCTTCCCGTCACCGTTCCGTCCCCAGATCCCCTTCCCGCCGGATTGTTTGGGAGCATCATCGCTGTGCATCGGCCTCCAGAACAAAACTCCTTTCCCCAAGGCTCTCCAAGCACCCAGAACTTCCCAGCCTCCCGAGGAACCCAAGGGACACCTTGGACTGGTCCCCAGCTGGAGCCCCAGCTCCCGGCAGCTCCCTAATCCCACTGGAACCTCCCTCCCTGTGCCCCAGGGGCCAAATCCAGCAGGATCTCAGCCTCCTGCTCCTAGAGAGGCCCCAAAAGCTGGGAAGCCTCCCCAGGCACTTCCCAAAGCATTGGGCGCTGGGATCAGGGGCAGAGGAGGGGACGGGGAAACTGAGCTGTGACAAATCCATCCCCACACTTGTCACCCTGGGAACGAGCCCAGCTTCCCACACCCGTTCCCGGGAGTTTCGCGCTGGCTCCGGGTTCACCACGAGGCGTTCAGGAGCCCAAACGCGATTTGTAGGGAGGAAAAAACCTTGGCTGGCTCCGCTGTTTACACTCGTCGAGCATAATGAAAATGTTAAAACGCCGAGTCACTTGACACCTGCCACCCCGGTAATGCACTTGCTTCACTTTTTTTTCTTTTTTTTTTTTTTTTTTTTTTTTTTTTTTTTTTTTTTTTTTTTTTTTTGACGAGAGTCAGTGGATTTATTTCAATCTCTCCAATCGCCTGAAGTCGAGGGGGACTCGCTGCATATTCAGCGAGCAGCGCTGACACGTCTCACGTCCCTCTGCCGCGTTAAGTCTTTTCATTTATTCTCTTCATAAAGACAGCTCCGCGCTGAATAAAAATTATCCCGGGTGTCCTTCAGGAAAACAATGCGGGGCTTTTGGAGCGAGTGCGGGAAGTTCAAGGCGAGCGTGCCAGGTGGCCAGCACGTGAAGAACAAGTCATGGAGCCCCTCTCCGGGAGCCGTCACCATCTCCTTCCTGCCCGGGCCCGCCCGGCTGCAGGCGCTGAGCGAGGAGCGGCCCCGCAGCCCCCGCGATGCTGAGATGCTGATCCCGGCCCCGCTGCTCACCTCGGGGACGCCTCCCTGGGCGGGCAGGGCGTGCCGAGGGCCGCAGCCCCCAAACTCTGGGGCTTCCCGGGCCAAATCGGGGTGGCCGTGCCTCGGGAGCAGCTCCGAGCCCTGGAATCGCAGACGCGGGGAGCCGAGGGGAGCCCGGGCTGTGGACGCTGAGGGTGAGGGAGGAGGCGCCTCTGCTGGGGTTTATTGGGGGGTTTGGGGTTATTTTTTACCAATAATGACCCTCCTCTTGTTTGGTGGTTCAGGGAGAGGCAGGAGGGCAGAGGACGAGCACTGCATCCCGCTGAGCATCCCTGATCCCGGGTCAGCTCCAAACCCAAGGAAACCCCGCCTGAGCATCCCTGACCTCGGATCGGCTCCAAACCCAAGGAAAACCGAGATTCCACATCCGCAGGCTTCCCCTGCCACTGCACCAGCTCCATCCTGCTGGGAGCTGGAGACACGAGAACCAAAGAGAGCCTGGCTTCAGAAACCCCAACCCCTTTTCCTGCTTCCCCAATCCCCCCCTTTCCCACAGATCCTCCGCTCTCCCCGCTGCAGCCACGTGTTTTCCACAGCTCCTGCGCCCCGGGGTGCTCTCGGTTACTGAGGGTGGCCGAACCTCTGCCTTTTGTGCAAAGCCGAGCCCGAGCAGCCCGGGAGAAAGTTGATCTCGGTGTTAATTTGGATTAGGGATGCACACACGCAGCAGAATAAAAGCTGGGGCTGCGGGCTCCTCTCCCCGTGTAATTTGTTCTCCATTGTCAGCGTCGTTGTTGATCCCGAAATTACAGAGCCCGAGGAGTTATTCAAGACGAGATGTTGGACATGAAAAGGGAGAGGGGCTCGGGAAATGACCGCCAGGAGAACATTCAAATCAACCCTGAGATTACGGGGGCGCGGAGCACAAAAGGGACTCCAAGCTCCTTCGGTTTCCTTCCACCGCCTTTGAGCGTTACCTGAGAAGGGAAAAAAAATCCCAAACGGGTTCAGCACGGTGAGGAAAAGCCCAGGAATCTCCTGCCTCCCCCACACAGCCCAGTAATTACCCTGGGAGCAGCACAGGTCAGGCATTCAGCGCCCGGCTAATCCCCAGCCAGGAGCTCACCTGCATCCCTGCTCCCTGGAAAAGCTTGGGCTGGGGAGGAATTCATGGAGCCATCCCAGAATGGTTTGGCTTGGAGAGGCCTTTAAATCTCATCCAGCACCGACCCCTTGCCATGGGGCACCTTCCACTGTCCCGGGTTCCTCCAAACCCCATCCGGCCTGGCCTGGGACACTCCCAGGGATGGGGCATCCCTTGTACAGCTCGGAGTGCTGGTGATCCTATTTTTCCCCCTCTTTTCCATGCATTTTCCTCCTTTTTCAGGCCTCCCTGCTGCTTTGCTCTGCCTGCACAGCCATTGAAGGCTGATGTAATTCCCAATTTCCCCCCCAAATTTACAGCAAATCCCTGGGGATGGATTGCCAGGTTTGCCAACGCCGCTCCTCTCTCAGCAAAGCCAACAAGCGGGCCCTCCACACTCCCAGCCAGCAGTATTTCCAAGGCCCCCAAATTCCTAGAAAATCCCAAATCCAGCCAATTTCTCCTCTGTCTCTGGCTCAAATCGGGGGTTTGTGAGCCCCCAGCCTTCCTGGGGGGGGGAGGAAACCAGACCTTGCTATTGCTGTGAATAATATTTGGCGATAAGGAAATCTTTTAGCTTTACTTCCAATTATCTTTTTCTTTCAAACAGCAGAGTTTTATCTCAAAAAGAATCAACTTTTCTCCACCTTTGAAGAGCAGAACCCTCCTGATATTCATTACATGACTCAGAACCTTCCCTTTGATGGAAAACTTTGGATTAGAGGCAGCATTCGGCATCCTGATTAGTACGAATGTGACCCACTGCTGCAGGAGATTGCTCAGTGGAGCCAAGAGGAGGAAACAAACCCTCAATGGGCATTATCCAACATAAATAATAAATTTATTACAGGAAAAAAAAAGGAGGGGGAGAAAAAAACCAACCAAAATGGGCACATTTTTCTTGCTGGAACTGCAGGATCCCATCCCCACTCATCCCCTCGCCCCAATGGCTTCTCCTGCTTCTCACAGGGCTTGAGTCCCAGAAATCCCAGTCTGAGTGGGTAAAAAAAAGGGGAACATCCACCAAGGTGCCTCCACAGGCCCAAAATCCTGAGTGTCAGGAGAAGAGCCAACCCAGGTATTTTTTAGTTATTCCTGTGGCAGGGCTGTGTGGGGATGAGCAAGAGCCACCCAACATCTTGAGCTGAGCAGCAAAGACTCCAGCATCCCAGTTCCCACCATTCCCAGGAAAACGAGCAGGATTTGACAGGAAAACATCCTCTGTGCAAGCTTGGCTCGGTCCTTTTGTCCCTCGGGCTGCCCTGTGCCCACAAGGAAGCGTTCGGGGGCGCTGGGAAAACATTTATCCGCAAAAGCCGAGGAGATCAAACACTGTCCCCCTGCACAGCGCAGCTCCCCGAGCCAGCCTAGCTACTGGGACATCCCGGCGGGCAGGAGCGGCGAGGGCTGGGGTTACACATTAGCCAGAGCAGCCCGGGCCCGGGGCCGGCTCCCGGAGCGGCGGGGAGAGCGGCGCTGCTGGCCCGGTTAATGAGTAACCGCGGCTCCCGCGCCTTCTGCTGCCCGCAGCTGCCGGGGAGCCCCAGACCTGAGCCGGCCGGGGCTGGGGAGCCCCTCGGGGGGCACGGAGGGAGCAGGGGGTGAGGGAGGGCTGGGCAGGGATCAGGGCTGAGGGAAATCTTTGCTCCCCGCTCATCCCGAGTGGGCCCAGTCCTGCCCAGAGCCCCCCGGCTCCCTGTGCCATCCCCAGATGGCTCCCACAAATCCGTGTCCCGTTCTGGGTGTGTTTCCCTGCTCCTCAGGTTCTCCTTTTCTGGCTGAATGGCTGTGGCAGGAGCTTCCCTCAGGGTTGGGTTTCAAGGCACAGAGACCCAGGGACAGATTTTGTCCCTCCTCCCAGCCCACAAGAGCTGCCCTGTTCCACTGGGATTCCCTTTTGGTTCCACAGAAGTGGAAGAACCTGGGAATGAGCCCTTCCCAGCCCAGCTTTGAAGAGCCCCTGGAGTTCTGTCACGCCGTCACTTGGGATGTGGCAGGGGTTCCCAGGAGCGTCCTTGGGGCACACACTGCTGCTGATCTGCTCCCACTGGGATCCGCCGTGGCACACAGGGAATTCCTGGGAGGGTCAGCAGCCAGTGCTCCCACCAAGGTTTTCCATGTGGAAGCCATTAGTGATGGGCAAGTCCAGATGGAAAACGAGCCGAGCAGCACTCTGATCTCCCAGAGTGTCAGAGAATCATGGAATATCCTGAGCTGGAAGGACCCACCAGCATCATCCATTCCAGCTCCTGGCCCTGCACAGACACCCCAACAATCCCACCCTGAGCTGGGTTTGGAGCCATGACCATTCCCTGGGGAGCCTGCTCAGTGCCTGACCACCCTCTGGATGAATGAATGAATTCTCTAATATCCATACTAAACCTTCCCTGCGGCCCTGTCTCCACTGGGGACAATATAGGAATGTGCCCCTTGTTGATGGAGTGACAAAACTATCCTTCGCGTCTTTAAAAAGGAAAAAAGCTTGGAAGTTTCTTTCTTCAATTAGCAAAAAAAGACACCTCGTAGGATTTGGGGAACTTCACCTCAAACTTAAGGATAGCCAACTGGGCAGAAGCCAAAAAGTCTTGCTTAAGCAATTTACTAGAAAAAGAAAAGAACAAAGAAACTAATGGCTTTTGTGAGGTGTTTTACCAGGAGCAAGAACCTCTTGCAGCCGGCTCGGTTTTTCTCCATAAAGAGCTTTGTTATTTTGCCTTTTAATAAAACTTTTATGTTTCTAACATTACCACAGAGGCCATCTTGCTGGTTTTGTGCCTTCTAAGGTAGCTGAGTGTGATATAGATCTCCAGGAGCTTATGGGACCTGCCTTGAGGACACCAGACATCACGACAATCCTGCCTGCTCCTTCCCAGGGAGCCACCGGCCGGCGTTGAGGCCACCACTGTGGTGTCCCCTTGGGCGCAGCACTCCCAGCCTGGCTGCTCCTGGCTGCTGCTCCTGGCTGACAGCGATCCCACCGTGCGTTCCCACCGCTCTGGGGTCCGGGCGGTGGGAGACGGACGCGTGATTGATGGGGCGCCCGCGATACGGCGCGAGCGCTCCTTATCTGCGCCTCGCCGGGGGCTCCGCGTCGCTCCCAGGCTTTGTGGCATCGCTGTCACTCGCCTGGCCTGGTTTCTTTTTTTTTTTCCCACCCTGCTTGGTTTTTCCCCACCAGGGAGCCTGTTTCACCTGCAGGGTTTGTGGGGCTGGGCGAAGCAGCCTGGGTAAAAGTTGCTGTCCGTGAGCGTGGGTGGGCGCAGGGGAGCTGGAGCGGGTGCTTTCCATGGCGGGGTGCTGGGAGCTAAATCCATCCAGAGCGGCTTCCTGAGGGATTCCAAGCCCAACACGGCAGTGGAGAATTCCATCCAAAAGGTTGGCTGTGGAGACAGGGGAAGAGGGGAGGAGAAAACCAGTCCGAGTGGGAATGTCATTGGTGTCACCGGGGCATCCTCCCGCTCCCGCTGCTTCCCCAGGAGCATGGGCCTCCAGTTGGAAATGCTGGGAAACGTCTCCTGCTCTGCCAGGCAGGTGAGTTGAGGCCAAGGCCACAGTGTCCCCATGGTGTCCCCAAGGCCGCAGTGTCCCCACGGTGTCCCCAAAATTGCTCTTGTCACAGGACCCCCACAGCCCACACATCCTCCCGTGTCCAAGCTGGTGTCCTGACCTGGGGCTGCTGTGTCCCCACCAGCTCCAACCAGCACCTGCTCCTGCTCCATCCCAGGGCAATGCCCAGAATAACGTGAAATAAAATGAAATTCAATTCTATATTTTACAAAGCGGAGAGTGGGTGCCCGCTTCCAGCCAAATCCTGGCTGGATGGGGGCAATCCCCATCTCCCTCTGCACGGGTTTGCTCCTTCCCTGCCCTGTTGCAGGTGGCAGGAGCAGAGCTGGAGCGCGCTGCAGCAGATTGCGCTGTGTGCTCAGCCTGGGGACAGCCCGTGGCCATCTGTCACCCCCAGGTGTGCCCGGCCCGGCACAGGGACGGGGCTCGGGCTCCTCAAACACAGCAGGGTTGTAAAGAGGGGTGTGGGCTGTGGGGGTGCTCCCCCAGCCCCTCCGCCTGCTCCTGTCTCCTCCCTCACGTTCCCTGCTCTGGTGGACTGGGCATCTCTAATTCCATCTGCAGACCAGGCTGGAATGAGAAACTCAGCCCAGGCTTCCCAGGTCTTGCGCTTCCCTGCCGTGTCCCAGCTCTGCGCTTGGGGCACTCTGGATTCCTTCCCTTTTGGGAAAGGGCTGTGGATCACAAGTGGAAATGCATCCCTTCAGCCAGGGAATTTTTGGGGCATTCCAAGCCCCGAGCTCCCAGGCCATTCCCAACCCTGGGACACAAGACTGGGCCAGCGGACTCTGCTCCAGAGGAGTTGAGTGGCTGCAAATACTTGGGAATAAGCATCCTGTTGTGAGGTGGAGCCCATCCCAACCTCCCCAGGCCGGAGTCCAGACCTCCCACCTTCCCACCAACCCCTCCAGGAGATTCCACATGGGGATGTTTGAGGAGCAGAAAGGACTAAATTCCCAAGGCTGAGTGAAACCCACCTCACTCTCCAGTACCTGGGCCTGCTGGTTTGGTTCCAGCAGCTCTGGGGCACGGTGAGATCCACACACCAGGTGCCAAAACACCCTCAAAGTATAAAAATAATGAATAAAAATGGGTTTATCGATTAAATAGGGAGTTTTTATTCATAAAATAGGAGCTGGTTTACAGCACAGCCCGGGTTTTGCAGCACAGTCCAGGACAACTGTCCCAAGGAATGCCTGCGGGGTCCCAATGCAGCTCCTGCTCCCTTGGCCTTTTCCCGCCCTTTCCCTCCTCCCTGGATGAGGGGACACAGGAGCTGGAGCTGGTTTATAACCAAACTTACAGAGTCCCAATCCCTCTGGGCAGCATTCCCTAGGAATGGAGCGAGACCTGGCCTGGACATCCAGCGCGAATTTCCTGCTGCGAAAGAGAAGACCCTGCAGATTTATGCAAATGAAGATTCTTTATGCAAATGAATATGTCTGCAAATCACCGACGTTTGATTGGTGTTTTTATGTGGGTGACACCAAATCACAGAATTATTTTCTCCCCCGGTTTCACTCCCTCGCTCGGCAATCCGGGCGCTTTATCCAAACAAAACACGCTCGGCAAAGTTACGAATTGCCTGGAATGGGATCTCTATTGATCGGTGTGGGGATCAATGACTTTATCTGCGGGCAGCTCTGCTGGAGCTGCCTGTGCCCGGGGGGTTTCACTGAGCCATATCTGACCCGGGGCTTTCACACAGGACTCCAAGGTTTTCCAGGATCCGGGACAGGTGGGATGGAGAAGGGGCTCTGTCCCCTTCCCTCGGCCCCCAGCAGCCAGCGGCGTTTGCGTGTCACCCACGGAGCCTTTGGAAGGGACACGGGATGCCCGGGAAGCCGTCCTGGCCAGCCGGGAGCCCTCCATCCCCTCTGGAATCCCAGTGGGATCGCACCTTTGCCAGGAGCCTCCTGCAAGCGGGCACGGCTGGGAAGCGGCCGCGGCACCAGGCTCGGGATGTTTGGAAAACGCTCTGGGGCACGTGGGGTGTTTTTTGGGGTTGTCCCGGAGCTGGGCTCCATCAGCCTGGATATTCCCAGCGTTCCATGACCGCTCTTCACCCTCCAGGGAAGTCGGGCAGCACCACCCTCGGTCGCCAGCTCCACCGCCTTCTCTCCGAATAATAATAACAATAAAAATAAAAATAAAATGATGTTAAAACCCAAAAAGGACCCCAGAAAGGGGGGCAGGGGAGGGGGCAGCGGCCGGAGGCGGCAGCGCCGCTCGGATCTCCCGCACACCGGCGCTGTCGGCGGCCGCATCAGGCGCCTATCTAATGTAAACGAGCCCCGGCGCATCAGCGCCGTGCCACACGGATGCCGTGCCACACGGATGCCGTGCCACACGGATGCCGTGCCACATGGATGCCGTGCCCCAGCTGGCTGTCGGGCTGCGCGGCGCCCTGGCTACCGAGCCATCCGCGCTCGGCCAGCGGGACCGGCCCTCTGGGGCAGCGGCTCCTCTGGGGAAGGGGGGCCGGGGGGAGGGCTCTGCCCCCCGGGGGGAGAGAGGGGCCGGCTCAGCCTTAAAAGAGCCACCCAGGAACCGGCGTGTTTGCGCTCCTTCCCAATTTATGGCCGCGGAGCATATGGCCGGTGTTCCGCCCGGCGGCAGCCGCCGGGGACGGCAGCGAGCGGCGCGGGGGATGTGAGGCCGGAGGGACGAGGAGCGGCCCCGGCGCACGGCGGAGACAATGCGGGAGGCGGGGGGCCGCCGCCGGAGCCCCCCCTGCTAGGGACCCCCCGCCTCGGGACCCGCGGCCAGGTGAGCCCCGGCAGGCGGCGGGGGGACGCTGCCGCACCGGGAGCGCTGCCCAGGTGACTCCGCGGGGGACAGCGCGGGGACCCCAGCGCCGAGGGACCCCCGCCCAGGTGAGTGCTGGGGGCGGCGAGGGGCGCCCCCCGCGCAGGGACCCGCCCAGGTGAGGCCGGCAGGGAGCGGGGGGACGCCGGGCTGGAGCCCGCCGGGGGCGGGCAGAGGGGACCGAGGGGACAGAGGGGTCACCGGGGCGGCAGCAGCAGGTGGGGAGGCGCTTTGGGGGGCGGCGGGTCCGCGCAGGTGGGAGCCGGTGCTGAGCGCCGAGGGGGCGCGGCCCCGGCCCCGACGGCGCGGCTGCCACACGGCCACGGCCACGGCCACGGGGACAGCGGGGCACGGACGGCGCGGGGAAGGGGAGCCCGGGGCGCTCCCCGTGCCCCGGCCGTGGGACACTTCTCAGCCGCGACGGCAGAGTCCGCCAGAGGACCGGGAATGACCGGCACCGGGCCCGGCCCCGGCGGCGCCCCCCTCCTCCTCCTCCTCCTCCTCCTCCTTCGCCCCTTCCCCTCCCTGCCCGTGCCACGCGTGCGTCCCCCGTTCTTTCGGAGCCGAGCCCACGCGGGTGGGCCCGTCCGTCCCCCCCCAGCCCCGGTGCGGGCTCGGGGCTCCCCGCACGCCCAGCCGCGGCCCGCAGCCGGCGGTGAGCGGGGCGCGGAGCCGTGCGCGGGGTGCGGAGTGAATGGATTCTGATAAGGGAGCGAATCCCGCCCGGCGCTGCCTTCGCCCCCGGGCATGGCCAGGCCCGGGAGGAGGGAAAAAATCATTTCTGACAAAGCTTAATCTCGTCGGGACACGTTTAATCATTAGAGACGGGGACGGGCAGAGCCGGGGGGCTCCGGGGGGGGGGCACCCCCGTTCGTCCGGAGAATAAACCGGGTTGGAATAGGCTGGAAAGGGGAAGGGAGCCCCGGGCCAGGCTTACAGCTTACAGGGAATTAAATAAGACAAAATGTGGGCCGGGGGGCTGCGGGCTCCCGGCTTTGTGCCCGCACCCCACTGCCTCCATCACTATGGGCAATAATTTCCAAAATCTCATTAAAGTGCATTTATCAAAGCCCTAACATGTGCCCTCCGGCTCTGCCATAACCCCGCCGGCCCCCGGGGAGCAGGGGGGGTTTGGGAGGGGGGGGAAATCCCAATTTCTATGACAATTCGCCACCTCGGGAGCTTGGCTGCGGGGCAGATCCGCATCTACAGATTTATAAGGAATATCGGTGAATTGGAAGGATTTCTCCGCCTTTGAAGCTTCGGGGGGAAGGAGATAGAGCAATCGTGAGAATAGGGAAGCTCATTTAGATTCCTATGTCCTGGAGAAGAATTAATTGTCTGCTAGAGAAAAGCAGGCCGGCGCCGGGATTTTGGGGGGCGGGGGGGGCTTTCCTGGAGCTTCCATAGGGAATGCTGCTGCTGACTCCCTTCCTGCGTGCGGGGCGATCTTCCCCCTTTTTTTCCCCCTTTTTTCCCCCTCCCTTTTCTTTCCCCCGAACCATCCTTAACGCCTTTGCTAATGCCATTTTTTCCAGCCAGGAAGCGAGCCGGGAATTTCAGCCCGCAGAAACTCCGTTACAATTAAGTTCCTGCAGGCGCCGGAGGATTCGGGAGGCTCCGGTTCCCCTTGATTTTAGGAAATACGATTTTTAAATTTTTTTTTTTTTTCATGGCGCTCTCCCTCTCCCTGACCGGGCTGCCGGTGTGCGAGGCAATCCCGTGGCGTGGGCTCCGTGCCCACGGCCTGGCGTGGCCCGTCCCTCCGAGCGGGAGCCGCTGCCGAGCAGCAGCAGCAGCAGCAGCAGAATTTCCTCTCCAGGGCTGGAAAACGCGATTTAAAGCCCTCCGTGCGCGGGATGTTATTTCGCTGCGATGGTTTTGCTCTGATTTTTTTTTAATTTTGGTTTTATAATTTTTACGGCCGGGGAGAGCTGTCCCCTTTCGTGCGGCGGCTCTTCTTCCCTGCTCCACACTTTAAAACAAAGAGGGTGTTACTTACAGGGATGCTCCCGAGGTGAAGCTCCTCACGGCAATTATCAGGACACGGGGCTGCTCTTCCCTTTCCCCATTCATTCCAAGTGGATCTCATTCTAGGAGATAAAATCAACCTGTCCCTTAACAAAGGCTTTGTGCGGGCTCCGCTAATCCGGGCCGAGCGGCAAGGTGCAGCCCCGCTCCGTTTGTTTATTTGCGGGCTGGAGGCAGGGGAAAACAATGTCTCGCATCTTTGGCTCCATCAAACAATAAATTGATCCACTTGTCGGCCGCTCCCGGAGCCGCGGAGCGGGAATGGAGACGGGCTCGGCGCGGGTGGGGAGGGGAGGGAGGGCGGCAGGCTCCTGCCCAGCGTCCTTTCCTGCATTTCTCCCTGCAGCCCTCGGTGGTTCCACAGCGCGTTATGTGCGGGGCGTGCGTGGGGTCCGGGAGGGGAGCGGAGCTCGGGCTCCTCTGGCTCCGGGCAGAGACGGAGCCCCGGCGCCGTGCGGGGACCCTCGGGAGGAGAAAGGCGAGGACACGGCTTAAAATCAGCCCCACGGGCCGCCCGTGGCGTGGCAGAGCCCGCCGGCCTTGGCGGCGGCCGGGCCCACGCGTGACCGCGGGCAGCTGCTCGGGAGGCCGCGTTCCCCCTCCTGCCCCCAGGGACTGTCCCTCCCCGATTCTGGAAAATAGAAAAAGCAGCCTTAACCCCACGGGCGAGGGAGCCACCCGCGAATCGGTGCCCGTGGGCAGAGCCCCGTGTCCCCGAGGGCCGCTCGGCTCTGGGAGCTGGGGCAGGAGGGCCGCAGCGCCCCCGGCCTTGTCACCGCCTGTCCCGGCGCTGGAGCATCCCCGCCACGCGTGGGACCGCCCGTGGGGCGCAGGGGGCTCGGGGGGAGGGACACGGCGCGGTCCCGGCTCTGTCGCGACAGTCGCGACGCTGCCGTCGGGTTTTCGCCCCACGCAGCGCGACCCCGGCGCGGGGCAGTGTCCCGGCCTCGCGACCCCTCCTGACGTCATGGGGCCCGCGCGGCTCTGACGTCACACACACCCCCACCCCTCGCCGGTGACGTCACGGTGTCCCGGGCCGTCCCCGCGGTTCGGGGAGGGGGCCGCGACCCCCGGGGCTGTGTCCGGCCTCCTCCCCCGAGCTCTGCCCGGGCCGTTCGGGTGTGGGAGTGTTTATCGTCACCATCCTCATCATCATCACTACCATCACCATTATTATTATTATTATTATTATTATTATTATTATTATTATTATTATTATTATTA